>CAJVGC010000508.1:1651845-1687903 GCA_910822075.1 Senecio squalidus
CTGCAGGCGCAGTCGTGAGACCGAAAGGCATAACCAAAAACTCGAAGTGGCCGTACCGTGTCCTGAAGGCGGTCTTCGGAATGTCCTCCTCCTGCACTCTCAACTGATGGTATCCGGATCGTAAATCAATCTTGAAAGAAGCAAGAACCCTGAAGCTGATCAAACAAGTCATCTATACGTGGTAAGGGATACCGGTTCTTCACCGTCAGCTTATTCAACTCCCTGTAGTCGATACACAGCCTCATAGATCCATCCTTCTTCTTCACGAAGAGTACCGGCGCGCCCCAAGGAGAGAAACTCGTTCTAACAAAGCCTTTATCCACCAACTCTTGAATCTGCTTCGATAGCTCTAACATCTCCGAAGGTGCTAACCGATAAGGAGCCTTCGCCAGGCGCTGCTCCAGGAACCAAATCTATACGAAACTCTACCTGTCTACTAGGGGGTTAAACCAGGCAAGTCCTCCGGAAATACATCAGGAAAGTCACGAACTACCGGCTGCTCCTCAATCTGCCCCGCGGTATCTTCTTTACAAGGTGTGCAAGAAAAAGTGTGCAATCCCGCTTGATGTACTCCCGAACCTTCATACACGAAACGATCTTAAGGCGCTTCCCCGCCTTGTTCCCCTGAACCAACAACGGACCACCAACTGGCAACGAGATACGAATCATCTTCTCAAAACATACAATTTCTGCACGGTGCGTCGCCAACCAATCCATACCAATAATAACATCGAAACTACCCAGTGTGATAGGAATTAAGTCGATAGGAAAAGTATGATCCTCAAGGCTAATCCTACAAGCACTAAGTATCTCGGAGGCACGTAAATGCTTACCATCGGCTAGCTCTATCTCATAAGTAGGCACTAATGGTCTAGTAGTACAACTAATCATGGTCCTAAACTCAGTAGATATGAAACTCCTATCGGCACCAGAGTCAAATAAAATAAAAGCAGGCTGATCACAAATAAGAAACGTACCCGTGACAACACTGGGATCCTGCTGTGCCTCATGAGCGCCCATAACAAAAGCTCTACCACGTGAGCCTGAACCAGATGTAGTACCAGTACCGGCCGAAGGCTAACTTGGGACACCTGTCCCGATGATGATCAGTTAGAACCACACTCAAAACACTTGCCCCTCTGGGCACGGACAATACCTATCAGTGTGTCCCAACTTCTTGCATTTCCCACACTCCCACACTTCACCTCCTGAGAATGATGATTACCACACCGCCCACATTTCGGATACTTGCTCTGAGCATCCGGGGTCACCGCAGCATAGACTGCACTACCTGAGGTGTATCCTGCCTCCTATTCTTCTTCCTCGAGTCACTGTGACGGAATCCCCCCTCCGTTTCCCTCCGGAGTGCTGCCTAGGTACCATGGGTGGTAGTCTACCATCGCGAACCGCGTTATGAGTCAACGTGGTCGCAAGCTCCACTCGCTCTGAAATGTACATGGCTTCGACGACATGACATTATCCCTAATCTCCTTGGATAATCCACGGATGTAACGGCTAATCCTCTTAGGCTCCCGGACGAACCAAATGTGGAACCAACTGCGACAAGGTGTAAAACCGTGTAGTGTATCCCATAATATCCGACCCAACCATCTCTAGTTTCCACAGCTCCTCCTCTAGCCTCTCGAGCTCTGCCTCAGGCACATACTCAGTAAGGATCAATTCCTTCAACGTATCCCATGTCATCATATCAGTCTCCACCCGGCCTCGAACGCTAACAATGGAATTCCACCAAGTCAATTGCTGTCCCCTGTAGAACAAATGTAGCATAACGGACTTTATCCCCTCCGCGCAACCCACTGTACTGAAAATAGACTCCAATTTCTCCATCCACTGGAGTGTCCCAATAGCGCCCTCAGTACCTCGAAACTCGGGACTTTGCATCCCTAAAGGTCTTCAGCGAACATCCCTCCGTGGAGTGTCGTCATGAGTACGACGAGTAGAATCATTCGCTCTACCTGAACCAGAACCTCCCATGTGTATACCCGTCTCGGGTCCACCAAAACCAGTAATCACTACATCAGGACCACCATGTCCAGAACCACTGAACCAGTAACCACTACATCAGGACCACCATGTCCAGAAACCACCTGAACCAGTACCGTAGTCTCGGGACCCTCCACCAATCACAATAGGCTCAGGACCACCCTGATCCGATCCACCAGTAACCGTACCGTCACTGCTATGCACCGTACTCTTCGCTAATCTGAGCAACAATAGTAGGTAGCAACTCCGCTATCTGCTGGGGCTACAAGCTGAGCCAAATCCGGTGTAGTCTCTGGACCCGATCCGCCGGTTCTCGTAACAGGAGTAGGACCACTCGTCCTCGTAAACAGGTGTAGGACCCCTCGTCCTCGTCAACAGGTTAGGACCGGTGTAGGACCACTAGTCCTCGTGACTGGAGTAGGACCTCTAGTCCTCGTACTCGTGCTCGCATCTCTAGCCTTTACGCTCGGGCGTCCACGTCGTGTGACTTCTTAGGCGGCATCGTCCTAAAAGTTTAAACCGTGTTAAGCAAGATAGGCGATAAAATAGAGTTAGATGATAAAAGCAAAAGCGAGAAAAATAAACACGTAAGCAAATAATGCACACTTAGCAAATCAGAGAAAATCGATTGTAAAGCCTCCGGTCATAGTCCAAGTGATTTCCTTCATAAAGCCACTTGGTTCGCTATAACCATTGGCTCTGATACCAATTTCTGTAACACCCCGCTAAAAGCGGAACGCAGAGTGTTCCAGTTAAAGATATCAAGAGTCAAGGATTACAACATACAACCATAAACAAAACATCGAATTATATTAAATCATGCCTCAAGGTTTACAAAATACAATACAAGATCAAATGAGTACCAAAAGTTGAATACGAATACATAACAAATGTCAAATACGTGGATCATAAAGGAATTACATCAAACAAAATGAATTCCAAACACATAAGCTATACGATCCCAAAACAAGCAAGGCATGATCAAATAAATCCTCAAACTCCTGAAAAAGCGTTAAAAACGACATCAACACAATGTTGGTGAATTATTCGCAATAAGTAAATAAGATTTGACCCAATAAAAGATTTGATAAACATATAAGTTTCAAAAGCATATCTTGATGTATAGTCCTAGTGTGAGTATAGATACCAAAGATTAATATACACTGAACCTGACCACATTCCCCTATCCTAAGGCGATGCAATACCAAAGGCAACAAACAATCATACGGCCATAACATTCACTCATAGGGCTATCCTCTCGAGTAATGAGGGTTGGTCAAACCCATATAGATCTATATATATGTAACCGTGGGCAAATAGCTAACAAGTGTATGAGGGGGGCTTACCAAAAGCCTAATAAGCATCCTAATCTAAGGTGATACTAATACACTAGGCATACAAGATATACATCATATAATAGTTCAAAAACGCTTTCCAGCCCAAAATAGTAAGAGAAAAGGGGCTACGAATAACTCACAAAATAAGCTCGGCAAGAGATCGGGTAATAATCAATAAGAAGCTAATAATCCGCCGCCTAAGTGCCCTAAATCAATATAATAAAGTCTAAGTATCTCAATAACATAGTTCGGTTTAGCCTTGTCGGTTAAGTTTAGAGTTTAAGATTTAATAAGATATTCCAACGATTTCCAAGTCGAGTCGTGATGACGTTTCAAGGTGACGATGTTCCGCGCCGATAGAGACGATAGGAAAATATCGATAAGTTTCACGTCATAATGACTATTAGGAAGGAATAACATTCCGAGCCGAACTTGACTAACAGGAACATCTATTGAAAGGAATACCGTTACCGAAGTTTATTGAAGTCAACCAAAGTCAACGTCGAAGATGTTGACTTGGTCAAAGTCAAAGATGTTGACTTGGTCAAAGTCAAAGTCAACCATTTGAAAGGAAAGTCAAAATTAAAGATATTGATTTAGATTAGTCAAAAGTCAACAATTTTGAATAAAAGTCAAAGTCAACGATTTATAGAATGGAAGTTAACTTGACACTTTAAGAGTAAAATACTTTTATTTTCAGAATAATGAAGAAAAATGATTTTTTGACGGTTTTAACAAATTTCCGTAAAAGTAAGTAAACGTTTGATTACATATTCTCAATTAAAGTTTAAGATTGCGATATGTCTTTGAGTCCAAAGACGTTAGTTTTGGCTTAGTTGATACTTTTATACATAATAAGTTACTGATATAAGTTTGAGGTCAAAACACGTTAAGAGTCTAAGTTGAAAACGAACAAAAACGACAATTTTTGAAGGACAGACCCCCGGTGCTGCGCACCAGGGTGTAGGTGCTGCGCACCGGGGTGTTTCCCGAAAACCGAATTTTACGTTTTTGTTGCTAACTGTTTCGTTTGACGTTTTTAGGCGAAAGTGTAAACTGATAAATTGTTAGTTTAGGTTCATTTAACATTTACCAAGTGTCATATATGTCTAAATGTGTGGTTTTACATATATTTATCATAAGATATGTTAATTTCGGCAATTATCTTATCTTTACTTATTTTACATGTTTTAAGTCCAAACTTTCTGAGATTGATAGGTGTTGGTCTAATAGGTTAACCTAACCATTTTCAAGGCTTAAAACCGAATTTGAAAGTAAGGAAATGAAAAGATAAGAGGTTAATAATATTCTACCGATTTCACCCGCAAGACGTGTCGTAGTTGAAATCTTGCAAGAACTTCGGTAAGGAGGAGACTTCAAGGGTGGTGGTGAGGAGGTATAAGACTCCAAAATGCAAACAAATCCACCGTTAGAAAGAAGTCTCTAAAAGAAGAAGTTTAAATGAATTTTCGAAGGAAACTTTCTTACCAAGTGTTTCAAGATGTTACTTTCACCGAAAGTCACTAGGCTCCAAGGCGATGGGAGGATTCCGGGAAAGTAAGAGAGCTTCCATTTCACACATGAATAGAAAGATGTTAGAGGGTTTCCAAAGAAGAACGAGATATAGAAATTTTCGGAGAGTTTACATACCCCGAAACCGAACAAAAGTTTCTTCAAGGAAAATCACCGGAACTCTTCATCTTCATGGGTGTCATTGGAATCAAAACTTGGTAGAGACAAGGGAAATAAGATTTATGAGTTAGAACTCCAAGTTAAATGAAAGAAAGAGAGGAAAAATGAAGGAAACCTCAAGGGATAACTTACCGAAATGATGGTCTTTGTGAATGATCCTTGAGAGATGAAGTTGTAATCTTTTTGGCTTAGATTTCCCTTTCAAAATGCTTGTGAATAAGAGTTCTTTTCTCTGGAAAATTGAGAGAACAAGTGACAAGCATGAGAGGGAAATGTGTGATAAAAGTGGTGTAGGTGTTTGATGTAAGAGTTTGAATTTTGGAAAGAGAAAGGGTCAAAACATGCTTAGAGATCCACAAATGGATCTAGCATAACCAAATGGAGGTGTTTGCAGAAGAAATCACGTGAAAGGAATTGTAGCATCTCAAGAAATTGACCAAAACTCGAAAAAAATGGATTTTAGCCGAAATTGGCCATGGTGCTGCGCACCCCTGCCCTTGGTGCTGCGCACCGGGCCTTTTCCTGGTCAGTTTCGTTAACTTTTCGTTAAAGGACCAGATTTGTAACAGATTCCGTTAGTTCTCCGTTAAAGGACTAACTTTGTAACAGATTTAGTTAGAGGACTAACTTTGTAATGAGATTTCGAAATAATGATTTTCTTAACCGACGATTATGGCGTAAACGCAATACTTTAATAACGTGAGAATACTAGATATTAGGCACTTAGGTGATTCTAAAGCTTCCGTCTCGAGAGACAAAGTAATAAAACACATAAACCCGACTCAAATGCAATAAACGTGAGTAAAATAAAGCGAAACACAAGGGTCCAAATCATTGCGAATAAAAAGAGTAATAATCGGTAAATAAAATATACCTCGAAAAGACGGATTGTCACAGCATCCCCCAGTAAAAAGGAATTTCGTCCTCGAAATTCTACTGAACACCGTTGCTAGCAAAAAGATGTGGGTACTTCTTTTGCATCTCGTCCTCCCGCTCCCAAGTAAACTCAGCTCCAATCTTCGAGGTCCATCGGACCTTCACTATCGGAATCCGACTCCGCCGTAACTTTTTAACATCTCGGTCAACAATCTCCACCGGCTCCTCTATCACATGAAGCGAGTCATCCAAACATAGTTTCTCCAGTGGCACAATCAGGGTCTCATCCGCAAGGCACTTCTTGAGATGCGATACATGAAATACGTTGTGCACACCGCACAACTCAGGTGGCAACTCAAGACGATAAGCCACTGGACCAACACGAGACAATATCCTGAAAGGACCCGTAAAACGTGGACTAAGCTTGCTGCGTTTCTCAAATCGAAACACGCCCTTCCACGGAGAAACTTTCAGTAACACCATATCCCCAACCTGAAACTCCAAGGGTCTCCTACGCAAATCCGCGTATTTCTTCTGACGGTCTCTGGCGGCTACCAAACGATCCTTGATCTTGAAGATCTTATCGGTCGTCTCCTGAATCAACTCGGGACCCGTAATCTGACTATCTCCTACCTCGGCCCAACATATCGGAGATCTACACTTCCTACCATAAAGAGCCTCAAATGGTGCGCAGTTGATACTGGCGTGGTAACTATTATTATACGAGAACTCGACCAATGGTAAATGTCGATCCCAACTCCCACCAAAATCTAGCACACAAGCTCGAAGCATATCCTCCAATGTCTGAATAGTACGCTCACTCTGACCATCAGTCTGAGGATGATAAGCCGTACTCATATCCAATCGGGTACCCAAAGATCGCTGTAAGGACTGCCAAAACCTCGACGTAAATCGTGCATCACGGTCTGAAATAACTGATACTGGAATGCCATGCTTGGCCACAATCTCGTCGATGTACAACCTCGATAACTTCTCTACTCGGTAATCTTCACGAATAGGAAGAAAGTGCGCTGACTTAGTCAGCCGATCGACAATAACCCAGATAGTATCATAACCTCCTGTAGATCTAGGAAGTTTCGTAACGAAGTCCATCGTGATCCTCTCCCACTTCCACTGCGGGATCTCGGGCTGCTGAAGAAGGCCGGAAGGCTTTTGATTCTGAGCCTTGACCTTCGAACACGTCAAACACTTGCTCACGTACTCAGCAATCGCCCGCTTAATGCCAGGCCACCAATAGAACTCCTTCAGGTCATGGTACATCTTATCCGCTCCAGGGTGAACGGAATAATTGGACTTATGACCCTCATCCAAAATCAACTGCCTAAGACTAACGGGAACCCAAATACGATCCATGAAGTACATCACCCCGTCGTCCTTCGGCTCCAACTGTCGTGCCAAACTGAACAAACCCTCATCCTTAAGGCGATCCTCGGTGAGAGCCTCCTGCTGAGCCTGAATAATACGAGCCTTCAAGCTCGATTGAATAGAAACCATCATCGCACGAATCCTCACCGGCTTAACCGACTCCTTGCGACTTAACGCATCGGCTACAACATTCGCCTTACCGGGATGGTAGCGAATCTCACAATCATAATCGTTGAGCAACTCAACCCATCGACGTTGCCTCATATTCAACATCTTTTGATCAAAGATGTGCTGTAACGACTTATGATCGGTGAATACGGTACACTTAGTACCATAAAGATAGTGGCGCCAGATCTTCAAAGCAAAAACTACTGCGCCCAACTCCAAATCGTGTGTCGTGTAATTCTGCTCATGAATCTTCAACTGACGAGAAGCATAGGCAATCACTTTCCCATTCTGCATCAGTACACAGCCGAGTCCCTTATGCGAAGCGTCGCAATATACTACAAAATTCTCGGTACCCTCGGGAAGACTCAAGATAGGCGCATCACACAACCGCTTCTTCAGTAACTGAAAAGCTTCCTCCTGTTCTTTACCCCAAACAAACTCCTCACTCTTCTGGGTCAATTTAGTCATAGGCGAGGCTATCTTCGAGAAATTCTCGATGAAACGACGATAGTAGCCTGCCAAACCCAAGAATGACCGGATCTCAGTGGGTGTCTTCGGAGCGACCCAATCTCTAACGGCTTCAATCTTGGCAGGATCAACGTGAATGCCCTCACCGCTGACCACGTGGCCAAGAAACTGAACCGCAGATAACCAAAACTCGCACTTAGAGAACTTAGCGTAAAGTTTCTCCTGTCTAAGCAACTCCAACACTAGTCTCAAATGCTCCTCGTGCTCTTCCCGGCTACGAGAATATATCAGAATGTCGTCGATGAAAACGATCACGAACTTGTCGAGGTAAGGACGACATATACGGTTCATCATGTCCATGAAAGCTGCAGGCGCATTCGTGAGACCGAAAGGCATAACCAAAAACTCGAAGTGGCCGTACCGTGTCCTGAAGGCGGTCTTCGGAATGTCCTCCTCCTGCACTCTCAACTGATGGTATCCGGATCGTAAATCAATCTTTGAAAAGAAGCAAGAACCCTGAAGCTGATCAAACAAGTCATCTATACGTGGTAAGGGATACCGGTTCTTCACCGTCAGCTTATTCAACTCCCTGTAGTCGATACACAGCCTCATAGATCCATCCTTCTTCTTCACGAAGAGTACCGGCGCGCCCCAAGGAGAGAAACTCGGTCTAACAAAGCCTTTATCCACCAACTCTTGAATCTGCTTCGATAGCTCTAACATCTCCGAAGGTGCTAACCGATAAGGAGCCTTCGCCACCGGCGCTGCTCCAGGAACCAAATCTATACGAAACTCTACCTGTCTACTAGGGGGTAAACCAGGCAAGTCCTCCGGAAATACATCAGGAAAGTCACGAACTACCGGCTGCTCCTCAATCTGCCCCGCGGTATCTTTCTTTACAAGGTGTGCAAGAAAAAGTGTGCAATCCCGCTTGATGTACTCCCGAACCTTCATACACGAAACGATCTTAAGGCGCTTCCCCGCCTTGTTCCCCTGAACCAACAACGGACCACCAACTGGCAACGAGATACGAATCATCTTCTCAAAACATACAATTTCTGCACGGTGCGTCGCCAACCAATCCATACCAATAATAACATCGAAACTACCCAGTGTGATAGGAATTAAGTCGATAGGAAAAGTATGATCCTCAAGGCTAATCCTACAAGCACTAAGTATCTCGGAGGCACGTAAATGCTTACCATCGGCTAGCTCTATCTCATAAGTAGGCACTAATGGTCTAGTAGTACAACTAATCATGGTCCTAAACTCAGTAGATATGAAACTCCTATCGGCACCAGAGTCAAATAAAATAAAAGCAGGCTGATCACAAATAAGAAAAGTACCCGTGACAACACTGGGATCCTGCTGTGCCTCATGAGCGCCCATAACAAAAGCTCTACCACGTGAGCCTGAACCAGATGTAGTACCAGTACCGGCCGAAGCTAACTTGGGACACCTGTCCCGATGATGATCAGTAGAACCACACTCAAAACACTTGCCCCTCTGGGCACGGCAATACCTATCAGTGTGTCCCAACTTCTTGCATTTCCCACACTCCCAACACTTCACCTCCTGAGAATGATGATTACCACACCGCCCACATTTCGGATACTTGCTCTGAGCATCCGGGGTCACCGCAGCATAAGACTGCACTACCTGAGGTGTATCCTGCCTCCTATTCTTCTTCCTCGAGTCACTGTGACGGAATCCCCCACTCCGTTTCCCTCCGGAGTGCTGCCTAGGTACCATGGGTGGTAGTCTACCATCGCGAACCGCGTTATGAGTCAACGTGGTCGCAAGCTCCACTGCGCTCTGAAATGTACATGGCTTCGACGACATGACATTATCCCTAATCTCCTTGGATAATCCACGGATGTAACGGCTAATCCTCTTAGGCTCCGGACGAACCAAATGTGGAACCAACTGCGACAAGGTGTAAAACCGTGTAGTGTATCCCATAATATCCGACCCAACCATCTCTAGTTTCCACAGCTCCTCCTCTAGCCTCTCGAGCTCTGCCTCAGGCACATACTCAGTAAGGATCAATTCCTTCAACGTATCCCATGTCATCATATCAGTCTCCACCCGGCCTCGAACGCTAACAATGGAATTCCACCAAGTCAATGCTGTCCCCTGTAGAACAAATGTAGCATAACGGACTTTATCCTCCTCCGCGCAACCCACTGTACTGAAAATAGACTCCAATTTCTCCATCCACTGGAGTGTCCCAATAGCGCCCTCAGTACCTCGAAACTCGGGGACTTTGCATCCCATAAAGGTCTTCAGCGAACATCCCCTCCGTGGAGTGTCGTCATGAGTACGACGAGTAGAATCATTCGCTCTACCTGAACCAGAACCTCCCATGTGTATACCCGTCTCGGGTCCACCAAAACCAGTAATCACTACATCAGGACCACCATGTCCAGAACCACCTGAACCAGTAACCACTACATCAGGACCACCATGTCCAGAACCACCTGAACCAGTACCCGTAGTCTCGGGACCTCCACCAATCACAATAGGCTCAGGACCACCCTGATCCGATCCACCAGTACCAGTACCGTCACTGCTATGCACCGTACTCTCTCTAATCTGAGCAACAATAGTAGGTAGCAACTCCGCTATCTGCTGGGCTACAAGCTGAGCCAAATCCGGTGTAGTCTCTGGACCCGATCCGCCGGTCCTCGTAACAGGAGTAGGACCACTCGTCCTCGTAACAGGTGTAGGACCACTCGTCCTCGTAACAGGTGTAGGACCACTCGTCCTCGTAACAGGTGTAGGACCACTAGTCCTCGTGACTGGAGTAGGACCTCTAGTCCTCGTACTCGTGCTCGCATCTCTAGCCTTTACGCTCGGGCGTCCACGTCGTGTTGACTTCTTAGGCGGCATCGTCCTAAAAGTTTAAACGTGTTAAGCAAGATAGGCGATAAAATAGAGTTAGATGATAAAAGCAAAAGCGAGAAAAATAAACACGTAAGCAAATAATGCACACTTAGCAAATCAGAGAAAATCGATTGTAAAGCCTCCGGTCATAGTCCAAGTGATTTCCTTCATAAAGCCACTTGGTTCGCTATAACCATTGGCTCTGATACCAATTTCTGTAACACCCCGCTAAAAGCGGAACGCAGAGTGTTCCAGTTAAAGATATCAAGAGTCAAGGATTAAAACATACAACCATAAACAAAACATCGAATTATATTAAATCATGCCTCAAGGTTTACAAAATACAATACAATATCAAATGAGTACCAAAAGTTAAATACGAATACATAACAAATGTCAAATACGTGGATCATAAAGGAATTACATCAAACAAAATGAATTCCAAACACATAAGCTATACGATCCCAAAACAAGCAAGGCATGATCAAATAAATCCTCAAACTCCTGAAAAAGCGTTAAAAACGACATCAACACAATGTTGGTGAATTATTCGCAATAAGTAAATAAGATTTGACCCAATAAAAGATTTGATAAACATATAAGTTTCAAAAGCATATCTTGATGTATAGTCCTAGTGTGAGTATAGATACCAAAGATTAATATACACTGAACCTGACCACATTCCCCTATCCTAAGGCGATGCAATACCAAAGGCAACAAACAATCATACGGCCATAACATTCACTCGTAGGGCTATCCTCTCGAGTAATGACTGTTGGTCAAACCCATATAGATCTATATATATGTAACCGTGGGCAAATAGCTAACAAGTGTATGAGGGGGGCTTACCAAAAGCCTAATAAGCATCCTAATCTAAGGTGATACTAATACACTAGGCATACAAGATATACATCATATAATAGTTCAAAAACGCTTTCCAGCCCAAAATAGTAAGAGAAAAGGGGCTACGAATAACTCACAAAATAAGCTCGGCAAGAGATCGGGTAATAATCAATAAGAAGCTAATAATCCGCCGCCTAAGTGCCCTAAATCAATATAATAAAGTCTAAGTATCTCAATAACATAGTTCGGTTTAGCCTTGTCGGTTAAGTTTAGAGTTTAAGATTTAATAAGATATTCCAACGATTTCCAAGTCGAGTCGTGATGACGTTTCAAGGTGACGATGTTCCGCGCCGATAGAGACGATAGGAAAATATCGATAAGTTTCACGTCATAATGACTATTAGGAAGGAATAACATTCCGAGCCGAACTTGACTAACAGGAACATCTATTGAAAGGAATACCGTTACCGAAGTTTATTGAAGTCAACCAAAGTCAACGTCGAAGATGTTGACTTGGTCAAAGTCAAAGATGTTGACTTGGTCAAAGTCAAAGTCAACCATTTGAAAGGAAAGTCAAAATTAAAGATATTGATTTAGATTAGTCAAAAGTCAACAATTTTGAATAAAAGTCAAAGTCAACGATTTATAGAATGGAAGTTAACTTGACACTTTAAGAGTAAAAATACTTTTATTTTCAGAATAATGAAGAAAAATGATTTTTTGACGGTTTTAACAAATTTCCGTAAAAGTAAGTAAACGTTTGATTACATATTCTCAATTAAAGTTTAAGATTGCGATATGTCTTTGAGTCCAAAGACGTTAGTTTTGGCTTAGTTGATACTTTTATACATAATAAGTTACTGATATAAGTTTGAGGTCAAAACACGTTAAGAGTCTAAGTCGAAAACGAACAAAAACGACAATTTTTGAAGGACAGACCCCCGGTGCTGCGCACCAGGGTGTAGGTGCTGCGCACCGGGGTGTTTCCCGAAAACCGAATTTTACGTTTTTGTTGCTAACTGTTTCGTTTGACGTTTTTAGGCGAAAGTGTAAACTGATAAATTGTTAGTTTAGGTTCATTTAACATTTACCAAGTGTCATATATGTCTAAATGTGTGGTTTTACATATATTTATCATAAGATATGTTAATTTCGGCAATTATCTTATCTTTACTTATTTTACATGTTTTAAGTCCAAACTTTCTGAGATTGATAGGTGTTGGTCTAATAGGTTAACCTAACCATTTTCAAGGCTTAAAACCGAATTTGAAAGTAAGGAAATGAAAAGATAAGAGGTTAATAATATTCTACCGATTTCACCCGCAAGACGTGTCGTAGTTGAAATCTTGCAAGAACTTCGGTAAGGAGGAGACTTCAAGGGTGGTGGTGAGGAGGTATAAGACTCCAAAATGCAAACAAATCCACCGTTAGAAAGAAGTCTCTAAAAGAAGAAGTTTAAATGAATTTTCGAAGGAAACTTTCTTACCAAGTGTTTCAAGATGTTACTTTCACCGAAAGTCACTAGGCTCCAAGGCGATGGGAGGATTCCGGGAAAGTAAGAGAGCTTCCATTTCACACATGAATAGAAAGATGTTAGAGGGTTTCCAAAGAAGAAAGAGATATAGAAATTTTCGGAGAGTTTACATACCCCAAAACCGAACAAAAGTTTCTTCAAGGAAAATCACCGGAACTCTTCATCTTCATGGGTGTCATTGGAATCAAAACTTGGTAGAGACAAGGGAAATAAGATTTATGAGTTAGAACTCCAAGTTAAATGAAAGAAAGAGAGGAAAAATGAAGGAAACCTCAAGGGATAACTTACCGAAATGATGGTCTTTGTGAATGATCCTTGAGAGATGAAGTTGTAATCTTTTTGGCTTAGATTTCCCTTTCAAAATGCTTGTGAATAAGAGTTCTTTTCTCTGGAAAATTGAGAGAACAAGTGACAAGCATGAGAGGGAAATGTGTGATAAAAGTGGTGTAGGTGTTTGATGTAAGAGTTTGAATTTTGGAAAGAGAAAGGGTCAAAACATGCTTAGAGATCCACAAATGGATCTAGCATAACCAAATGGAGGTGTTTGCAGAAGAAATCACGTGAAAGGAGTTGTAGCATCTCAAGAAATTGACCAAAACTCGAAAAAATGGATTTTAGCCGAAATTGGCCATGGTGCTGCGCACCGGGCCTTTTCCTGGTCAGTTTCGTTAACTTTTCGTTAAAGGACCAGATTTGTAACAGATTCCGTTAGTTCTCCGTTAAAGGACTAACTTTGTAACAGATTTAGTTAGAGGACTAACTTTGTAATGAGATTTCGAAATAATGATTTTCTTAACCGACGATTATGGCGTAAACGCAATACTTTAATAACGTGAGAATACTAGATATTAGGCACTTAGGTGATTCTAAAGCTTCCGTCTCGAGAGACAAAGTAATAAAACACATAAACCCGACTCAAATGCAATAAACGTGAGTAAAATAAAGCGAAACACAAGGGTCCAAATCATTTCGAATAAAAAGAGTAATAATCGGTAAATAAAATATACCTCGAAAAGACGGATTGTCACAGCCGTAATTGTTGCATTTGAAGCACTTTACCCTCGACTTGTCGAAACCCATCCCACTCTTTCTATCGCCCCCAACAAACTTCTTGCCTGTGCGATTGAGAAACCCCTTGATCCTCTTCGTCATCATAGCCATGTTCCATCGAATATCCATTTCTTCTAGATCATCGGGATGAACCTGCTCGTAATCTTCCTCGTTGAGAGAGGAGCATGCAATCCTTCCATCGATTAAGTCGTTATAAGCAGCGACAAAGCACGACTGTAAGCGATCAGGCTCCGTATTCTGGGAACTAGAAGTGCTAAATCCCGTTTCCTTTCCTCTCCCTTGAGACTTTAGGAGGGGAGCCGCGAATGCCGTATTCATTTCCCGTCTCGATGAGCATGTTCTACAAGCAGAACATGAAGGACACAGTGAATCGGTTGAGCTCGATACTGGAGGACTGTCTTGAACACTCGGAAAGCTGAGAGTCGGAGGTAAGAAGCTTGAGGATGGAGGTACTCGGGTTGAGATATCCGAGAGGAAAGCAACTCCCGCATTATCCCTAAGCACCTTCTGAGCAAACGTATTGCTACCATAAGCCTTTTCTTGCATTTGCAGATTGGCTATACGAAGTTTGTCAATGAGATCCTCAAAGGTGTAGTCTCTCAGCTCAGGTTTATCTTTCAAAAGAAGCACCCGAAACTCCCAGTGTGGCGGCAGACTATCCAAGAATCGTAAGTTTGTCTGGAGCTTGCTGAACTCAACTTTTAATTCAAAAAGATCATTTATCAACCGACTAAATCTCGAGATAAGCATATCTAGAGTCTCATTCTCTCCACATTTGAAGTTGTCAAATTGACGCTTCAACAAATCTGCTTTGACTTCTTTCATTTCCTCCGTACCTCCATATCTCTTCGCGATAGCGTTCCATAGATCGTGGGGATTATCGATCATCCGGAAAATAGCTCTCATCTCATCGGTTAAACAGAACTGGATTGTACCCAATGCTTTCTGATTTTTGAGAAAGAGAGCTTTCTCATCATCGGTGTAAGTAGATGGAGCCCGATAGGTTCTAACACCGGTTGCAGTGTTTAAGTCGGATGGAGCTTCATACTTCGTGAGAATAGGATTCCATATACCCGGATCAGTACACGCAACATACGTCCTAAAGCTCATCATCCAATCCTCTACACTCCGGTTTGGGTTGTATAAAGGAGGAAGTTGAGGGTTACGGCTTGTTTCCATGTTGAACGAATTAGAATTCGTAGATAGAGCCATCACAATTTCACACAAATTCCCAAAATCTGCAGCTTACGAATACCCAAAAATCTAACCTAACACCCACCTTACGTTTCCAACGAAAAACGAGCAGAGTAACGGCTTGAAAATGAGTAAACGAACGATTTCAGAACACTAGTTACGTGCACGAAATAGTGAATTACGTGCACGAAATAGTGAGTTACGTGAACGTAAGTCAACAATTACGTGAATGTAATAATGAATTACGTGAACGTAATAATGAATTTCGTGAGCGTAACTTATGACTTACGTGATCAAGAGGCTCAATTACGTGCACGAAAAAGCAAAGTTACGTGCAGAATACCTCAGTTACGTGACGTGCAGCAGAATTTTTCAAAAATCGCCGTAAACGTAAAAATACACAAAACTAAGAACCCATCTTCTGCAGATATCAAATACTACCAACTGTAGACGTAATATCTGAACACCAACACCAAACTCCGGCTAGAAATGCCTAGATCTAAAAAATCCGAAATAAAGTACACTTTACCCAAATCCTAGATCTAGTCTAAAACAGCCCAAATCTTCACCAAACGGATTCAAAGACCTCTATAGCAAGTATAGAGGCTCTGATACCACTTGTTGGTCGCCTCTTTTCGGACCTCCTTTGAATCCTAACACAAACTAATTGCGGAATAACTAATTTGAGTAAGTAAACGGTGAAGAACAGAAGATATAATCAAATGATTGATTCTATTAAGCTTACGTGTTTGTTTACAATCACGAATAGAACCTAAACACTCGATTACAAGACTTTAACACTCAAAAACAAAGAGTTACGTGATCTAACCCTAGCTCACGTAACTAATCTCGCTCTAAATGCTCTGACAATGTTCAACAACCCGCATTTATGATTTCGAGGCTGCTATTTATAGGCGGCCCGAAACCCTAGAAGAGTTACGCTCACGTAACTCTTTGGAAGTGAGTTACGCGCGTAACTCTCCTAGTTACGTGCGTAACTCATGAGTTACGTGAGTGTAACTCAGTTACTTGAACGTAACTTGTTCGTAAATGCGTTTGGACTTTACAACTCGATCTAATTACATACTAACTCTACGACACGTTCAAATGAATACAAATACAGACAATAATGCTCCAACACTATTAATATGAAATCTACCTCGCATATTCCATTAAAGAAAATATAGAATCGCTACAGTATTTTGAGATGGCAACAACTACTTTCTCACAATGTAAGTCTCAGGTTCAATTTGTAAAATCATGTGCATATTTCTTTATCAATCCGATAATATTTAAGCAAAGTTTTATCAACGTTGAGAATAAGAAACCCAACTCGCAATCTCGACCCATTTTGTTTTCAACATGACCAACAGGTTGATTCAGGTTATGCTTTATTTCTCATGGGTCAAATGAGGTGAAAGTCGCCCAAAGTGTATTTTCAGTTGCAGTCAACCTTTTAAATCACTACATCTAAAAAAAATAGATTAAGATTACTTTTTTGGTAATAATATTGATTAATTATTTTAAAGAATTGGGCAAAGTGTCTCAGATCAACCCAGCACGTATAAAAGATACTAGGATTGACCCGAACCCGATATACAACCCACCCATTTTGCCTCAAATCATTTATCAACGATTCATGTATTTTTGTTGTTGCTAGATTTCCGGAATGTATTATCTCTATTAATATAAAAATCTACTTCGCCATTTCAGGAAAGAAAATGCCGAATGAGAGTGTTTTAAGATGACAACCATTGACTTCCTTACAAGTAAGTTTCAGTTTCAGTTTCACAGTCAAAAACTATATGCCCTTTTCTTTATTAACCCAGTGTTTACGCCACAATAGTTATATGCAAGTTTTATTAATCTGGGATACAAGATTGTATCAAACTCTGAAAATTTCCATTTTTATCAGCGATTTATAGTATGAAGGTTTAGAATAAGAATCGTAACTCATTTAGCTCAAAATTTTAGCTACATAAAAGACCCCCTTAAAACATGGTTACTAATGCAATTTATTTTCTGTTTATAGATGAAACCGAAGGTGCTAGTGATTAAAAATAATAATGCTAGCAACAGGATGATATCCGAGTAGTCTCTTTTCTTCTTATTTCATATATGTAAAAATGGTCATAACATACTCATTTTTTGTTAGCGACAGTCTAAAACCGATCATTGTAACAAAAGACATAGTAGTAGTAACTGTAGTATGATAAACACATTGTTTATGGTACGGATATACGAGTTCATTTAACATAACAATGTCTTATTTTAAGGTGTAATTAACATAACGATGGTTACGCATTTTACATAACAATATGGGTTGTGTAATACAATGATTTTTTATTTTAATTAATTGTTTGTTGTACTGTATCTGGAAAAATGGTTCAAAAAGTTTATTATCGCTTTGTCTTGGAGGTATAAAGATAAATTTGCTCTTGTTTATTTTATATGAAACGTACATTGTTTACATAAATTCGTCCAAAGTATAACACATAAGGTAAATTCTAGATACCAAAGTTATGCGACTCGTTATCTTTTTACATTACAGATGTTGAAATAATGTTATTTTGTGACTCTTGCATCACGGGTGTTCGTTTAATGGCATTTTCGATGGTTGATTACCATAATCATATTAACCGAATCCTTGCATTGTCGGATTAGAAATATAAAGCATTGACCAAGTTCCTTCATGTTTGGCTTCATTTCTAATGAACTAAAAACGGTCTAAAACGCTTAATTTCCATTATTAAGATGTAAGAATAAGAAAGAAGAAATTTGATGATCTATACTATTTATGTACTATTTAACCAAAGTATTGGTATCGTCATTACAACCCATAAGAGTTGTTTGCTTAAAACCGAAACATGAATAAAAACGTTTCATAATCTCAAATGCAGAAATTTGATGATCGATAAACTGATAATTTTAGTTATAATAAGCACTTACAAAAAGCACATTCAAGTATTTCCTTTTTAGGTATGTTTAGTTGCACCTCAACATCAACCTCAATCACTATAAATTCAACCATCAAACATGCTCAATTCTCCAAACCCTTCTCTCTCTAATCTGTCAAATGGATCACAAGATGAAAAGCCAATGGGAAAGTAGCAACTTCATCTATGATAAAGATTATGGGTATGACGGGATTTCGTGGCGTCAAAGAAATTTTATGTGCAACTTTTGCAAGAAAGAATACAAATCCGCACAAGCTCTTGGTGGACACATGAATGTTCATAGAAGAGATAGAGCTAGATTGAGACTATCTTCACCCCCTCTTGATCAACCAAACCCTAACTCTAACTCTAACCAAAACCCTAACCCTAACCCTAATTTCACATCACCGACATCTCCGTTTGGGTGTTTACCCTACAAGACCTTCCATTCTTCTCTTTTTACTCTCTCCTCACCATCTCTAACCATGAACATTGAAGAGAAACAAGAAGTGTTCCCATTCGTACCACATTTCGCTCGAAATTTTCTTGGAGACATAAGAAATAATATGAGCATGGAGGGTTGTGTTGAAAATGGTAACTATGTTACTCAAGAAAATGAAAGTATGGTTTGGAAGAAGAGTGGGATTTTAAGAGTTGAAATGGAGATGGATTTGCTTAAAGATGGAAAGAATGAGACGGGTTTGGATTTGGAACTTCGACTTGGACGATCTTAATCATTTTATCGTATGGACATAGTTGCTTGTATATGTTCATCTTAGGTTATTATTATCATGCAATCTTCTAGGGTTTATGTTTAGATTGTGTTTGTGTTTGTGTTTGTTTTTGTTCCTGTTATTATCTTAATTACATATATGTGTCTAGATTGCATGATCCATCTATGTGGTAGCCATGGAGGATATTAAATTTATGTTTTAGCTTTCTAATTATGTTCCATCTAAATCTTGAATGTCCAAATCAAGTACTATCTTTTTGTCTTAAATAAAGATTAGGGAAACAACATAAAACGATATCTGAACTCGGGATCTTTAGGTTATCATAAGAAATAATCAGCTACTTGAGCATGTTTTGTTGTTCTCGTGTCGTGACTAACAAAATTTAGCAACGACTTTTGAACAATTAAGAATGACTTTTAGGTCGACGGTAATGACAAAACTAATTATTCCTTAGTTTCCATTTTAGAATATTTATATTTACTTTAAAACCTGCTACTAGAGCCATTACAGATTTACAACTGGTTTAGCTATCAAAAAATTTAATTCACTTACAAACCTACAATATAGAATATCAATATCAGTTGGACAAAAACTAGGGTAAGTCATTACTATGTTAAATACACAAAAAGATGGTTCTAAGGCGGAAACTTATTGCTTTACACATAATGACATAAAATAGGTAAAACATTGTCTCGAAAATGAACCAAACTAAAGTGCACTGTTATTTTGCTTAATTACAAGAATACATTGGTTAGATTTGAGAATATGCGGAAAATATCTTCGTTATATTTAATTAATAGTTACCACCACTAATTGGTGCAAGACTCGTGATGGACCTTGTATGGTTCATGCTTGGACATTTTTTAAGGATCATGCGCGGTCCAACCTACTTATGCACACAAGTTGTGTGCTGCTAACAGTCTCTGAGCAAATGTAGTATGTGCGACGGCAACCACTTATTGAGCTTATCATATTTTGATACCTTTTACTTTGAATTACCATTAACTAGGGCCTCCGTATATGTTGTAATTGTTATATTTATGTCAAGTTCAATTATTGTAGTCCAAAACCAATTTTTATTTATTTTATTTTATCTCATACTATCATATAAAGACCTTTTTAAGTTCCCCATAACGATTATATATATATATATATATATATATATATATATATAGTAATTGGATCGGGTAAGAACGGCTCAAAGTCTAGGAACGCTAAGAACCAATGCTGACCGTCCGATTAAGGTGATGATCAGTAGTAACCATTTACTACTGATCAGTAGTAACCTTACTACTAATCAGTAGTAACCTTCTACTGATCAGTAGTAACCTTACTACTGATCAGCAACAAATTCTACTGATCAGTCGTAAGGTTACTATTGATCAGTAGTAAGTGGTTACTACTGATCATCACCTTAATCGGACGGTCACCATTAGTTCTTAGCGTTCCTAGACTTTGGGTCGTTCTTACCCGAACCTCACCCTATATATATATATATATATATATATATATATATATATATAAGTCACTTCACTTTATACAAATTAAATAATAAATTGTGTTTTCTACAAGACCTAATGAAAAAAAATGAAAACAAGGTCTTGATTTAAAGGATCAAACTCGGGCGGAGCTACATTGACCCGAGCGGGTTTAACCGAACCCGCTGAAATGGAATTTTTAAAAATTTGTGTATAAATTTAGCCTTAGTTAGTGTATGGACCCATTGATTTTGTATACAAACATAACTAAAATTTAATTATAAATCCACTCGAAAAATTTTCTCGCTCCGCCCCTTATCAAACTCGATCACTTGTCATTTGATAAAAGACCCTATTTAAATAATAATTTTTGTTTGCTATTTCAAGCATATTCAAGTAGTTGATGATAAAGGCCAATGATGGTTACAAACGGTATGAACTGATGTTATTGATTATATGCATATTTGAACCAAAGCCAATTAAAGGTGATGTACATAATGCTAAATTTAATGCTCAAAGTCTGATCTGCAGTGGCATTGAGTCAATGGAAACACTAGAATAGGGGATAGAAAACATAAGTGTCTATGAGTTCTTAAATACATAGATATAGATATAGGAGGATATATGTATATCTAGATCTGATGCCATATCTTTTTCATGGAAAAGAACAAGTAAAACACTCTTCATGGCATGTCTTTGAAGGCATATTTATGTCATATCACATGTCAAACAATTTGTATCATTTGTATATGTCCCCCTCTTACATATATACTAATATACACATATACATATATATACATTTAAGCTTTATGCATGCACAAAATAAGTCTTTGCTATGATAATAAGCCGAGCGGTGTGGTTAAGTGATGAACACTCCAAACAATTCAAATAACGTCTTATGTCTAATTCTCACCGGCTTTAGTTCCTTGGATGATTACCTTTCGAGAAAAGTAAACCATTATGCAACATTGATCAATTAGGTTAATATATATCATTAGGGTTTTCTCTAATATACGTAGGAAGAAATGCAAAAGTAGCATGTATGATTGGTGGTGGGGTAATGATTGTGGTTGCATGTGGGTGTGGTTCCAACACATGAATGCACCTTTTGCTAGTTCCCAACAATTGTTATAGGGTTTTTGTCAGGCAGTTTCATGATGTCTTTTTCCTTATTTGGTAATCTGACAATTTGTATCAGTTTCATCATACATACTTCTAACTCTCCCAATATTTTATGCTATGATACGCTTAACTACCACATACGACAATCTGATTAGATATATACCTATAGTGATATCTTGTCTTTGATGATTTTACCATAATTTCTACTTTTACTTGATTCAATATACATTGTCTCTTCCACAAGAGAAGATGTCTCTAAGATATATCGAACTCATATATAGTGAACTTTTTGGTGTGTATGAAACTAAACGACATTTTCCTAGCAGTTTTGTACATCACAAGAAGTATGTCACTCGTTACAATCACTTATGGCCTTGTTTACCCTCTTGTCGAAGAGACGATATATATGAATTGAATCAAGTAAAATTAGAAACTAAGAGTAAAATCATGAAAACTAATGACTATAGTATGAGTGGGGTGGGGGTACCCTAGGGTAGGGGTAGGGAGGTCCCTACAACAGGTGAAATCAAAGGTATGAAAAAGGGTGGATTTGGGAAGTAGAGAAGAGTGTGACAAATGTGGATGTTTTAGTGTAAAGACAATAGAGAAGTATGGGGATAAAGTGGTTTTATTGGTTAGATGTCACCACTCAACACCATCTCTATATTTCATCCTAAATTATTGGAAACCTAGATTAGATATATATCCTTTTCTTTAATTCATTTCATTGCTCATAAAACAGAAAAAACAAAGTGTTAATAAATAACTTTTTAACACGATATAATGTTAGGGGTTGTTTGATAAAACAAAATGGTTTAGTGCTGAATGATTTATTGACCTGAACGTATATTACTATATATTTGACTTTATGTATAATTGTTTCTTAATCTATCAAATTCAAATTTACATGTCGAAACCTACTAGAAATTCAAACACCAAGGGTTTCGGTTCTAGGATTTTTTGGAATTGAAACCAACTTCCTTCATATATATCCAAGTATCCTAAGAGTGGTGTACATCACAACATTAAGACATTTCTTAACCTACCTACCGTTAATTGACCGAGGTTAACTGATATATTATAAAGACGTATTTTAGGTTGATAAACGAAGGTTGTTGAATTCCTACCCACCTAATAAAACTCGGTCAAGGAATGGGATTGTTTCAATCACAAGACGAACATAAAAAAGGTCAATGCCCCGTTTTTCTAGTCCATCCTTGTCAAATTGATATTCCACCTAAATGTGAATAAGTGGATTGAGTTAGCACCTAGATCATCATAAATGAGGTAAATTTCGATATCAAAATAAAACAAAAGAAAGTTACAAAGAAGTAACGACAGTGACCAACTTAACAGAGTTAAAATACGTCTAAATGATTTGTTTATTCCTTCTTCGGTTTGTATCTCTTACTAGAGCTTCAAACAAGTCCCACTCATCTTAGTTACAATAACGAAAGATGTAGCCTTAGATTTACACAAATATCATTTTATCTTGTATCAAAACTTCAATTAGATCGAAAATATCTATCGAAACTATGTTAAAAAAAAAAAATTCAAAAACAAATATGAAAAGTATGCTATAGATAGATATATTAATATCTCTATAATACAACAACAAAAAGCACCAGTGGTCTAGTGGTAGAATAGTACCCTGCCACGGTACAGACCCGGGTTCGATTCCCGGCTGGTGCATCAACCTTTTATTTTTGTTTTTACTATTTTAAACATGCGTTTTTTCGAAAATGGCAACCGTAAAAACTACGATAACCGAAACCAAAAGAAATAAAAAAATCATCACTCTGAATATTCCTACATCCAACATTAACTTGAGTGACGGTTTTCGGGCTTTTATAGAGAACCCAAAATTAACTAGAGAGTGAGGGTGATAAATCATAATAAGTACTGTAACAGAAACTAGAGGTAGTAAAATGAGCGGGTCAAAACGGGTTATTTTTATGTGCACAGGAATACACTCTTTTACGGCTTTTAACGTGTTCGACCTATTTGGACCGTTATCGCTTAATACAGGCGGAATTCACTGTTACACAAAAAATGGGTTAAATTGTCACTTTTCTGCCCAGACTCGCTGCGTGCAGATGGTTGTTTTATAAGTGGAACGTATAAACTACATTTATGTTATGATGTGGTAAAATTTGCATTCGACACCGGCAAAACAGGATACAAAATCAATGAATAAACACAGTATACTTTGTTCGTGTGCAAATTTTCCGAAGTCGTTCTGTAAGAGTAAGTACAAGATAAACAGCCACAATTCCGTCAAAGTAATCACCATACGAAAAACTAATATCGTGTTACTTTAAATCATTACTGTTTCTATAGGACATAATTGTTGTATTAAACATTATTGTAAATACAAATCCCAAGTCGAACATGAAAGTTTTACAAACCGTATCTTCTAACTTTGACATATCGGGAACAATTAGAATTAGCTTGTTTCGATCCAGGCATGGAGATTGCTTCTCGTTGTTTCAACCTCTTCTCGGTCTTCTTCACCTCGTCTCTAATCTTCATTTTCTCTCGCTTCTTTCTCACATTTTCCATCTCTTCATCCAACGCGGACTTTCTGTCTTTATACGTCTTTTTGTACTCCAACAGTGACTTGTCGGAATCCTTGACTGAATAAAACATCGGGCCAAACTCTGCCAACCACTCTGTTGCAACTGCAGTGACACACTGCATATATTCTTTCGTAGTCAATATCACCTCATGGTAGACGACGTAATCAGGTATGCAACCCGACCCGTATATAGCAGAGGTTGGGTGCAAATGACATATCATCCTGTTCCTGATATTAACGTATTCTCCAACCCCTTTAAACCGTGCAGCGTTACAGAAATAAGATGAACAAATCGCTTTCCTGATTATGTCCCAGTCAAGCCCACATGATGTGAGCGGAATCTTGAGCTTTTTCAATATGTCGAGTAACTGGGATTTTACTTCCCGAGCCTTTCGTAGAGCTTTCACTTGTAGGAAATGAGTGTTACACCAGTCTCCGCAGTAGTTGTTAGATTCCCATTGTTTGTAGATGTTGAGTAAAGTTAAATGATCAGATTCGGGGATGAAAAACTTTTCATGTGCAGCAACGCTTCCTCAGCACGGTCTTTCGGTCTAAAGAATACCGGTGGAACAGAAAGCATCGATACGATTGTTAATACTTCCTGAACACAATTAAACTCTTCTCCTGATAACAGCATTTTCGCAAGATGTGGGTCTAAAGGGAACTCGATCATTTTCAACCCGATATTAGTCAAATCCCCGACATTATTCAACGCACTCAAAACCCATAACTGGTACATGGAGTTAAGTATGTTCTCCTGAGGTGACGAGTCCATGAACTCGAAATCAGGTAAATTATCGATGTTAGGAGACTTCAGCAGCAATAGGACGTTTCCGAGATTAGTCCTCTGTATTTCAGGGACGGGTTGTGGAAGCATTTCGTCACGGTATGCATTTTCTGTATAAAGACGGTAGCAAGTACCAGGCCCGGTTCTACCTGCTCGACCCGCCCGTTGATCAGCCGCTGCACGGCTGACCGGGAACACTTGGAGAGCATCCATACCCGTCCGCGGGTTATACACCTTCATTTTACAGTACCCCGTATCAATCACATAATAAATCCCGTCAACTGTTAACGACGTAATCTTCACACGGGGTTTTACTATACATGATCTGCACAGGAAACGTTCTCCCAGGAATGTGAAAAATCGGGGCACTCCCGAAAAAGTTTGAGAATTTCTCAACATTGAGTGTAACAGAAGTGACGATAAGCTTAAAATCTCGGCGTCTAGCAACAACTTGTTTAAGAATCCCGAATAAAACATCTGTGTTTAACGATCTCTCGTGTGCCTCATCCATCACAATAACACGATATTTGTTAAGATCAGCTTCGTTCAACGTTTCACGCAAAAGCACACCATCTGTCATGTACTTTATAACAGTATCGTCTCCAGTAACATCTTCAAAACGAATAGCGTAACCAACTAAATCTCCAAGTTCGCTTTCCATCTCTTCACTAACTCGCTTGGCTACACTTATTGCCGCTACACGTCTTGGTTGAGTACAACCGACTATCTCATTTTTCGCACACCCATCTTCGTGCAAATACTGAGTCAATTGTGTCGTCCCATTGAGTATTATCTGCAATATGTTGAGATGACGTTTTTTTGTGAACCACTCTTTTTTTCTTCGTTTCTTCATTGCTGCCTATATAAACTGTTTCTTCTGCAGCAGGAGCAGATGTTGATGACCTTAAAGAAGATTTAACTCGTCCAGATGGACATATTACGGATGGTAGAGGCGCGGCATTGCACCAACGAGAACTCGATTTCCCTGTTGTAAACAACACAAAAAGAAGTCAGTATAACAAGCAAAACCAAAATAAAATAAAAAAGCAAACAACATTGGTCTTAAAAAGAACTCGGTGATCAACGTTTAGGTTGTAACGCACCACGCATCAGGTAGGGACGTAGACAGCTTGAGGACAGAATAGACAACGGTCCCTCTCCACTTTTGTCACAATATAAATAAGAGTTAATTACATGGTTCGTCCCTATGGTTTGTACCATTTTCACCCGTCATCCCTATAACTTTTTTATTACACCACTAGTACCTAAGTTTGAAAGTTGTTGCCTCCAGGGTCCCTAAATTGGACGTGACGTTAAAAGGGCCGTTAAGTGACCTCACGTGTGTCACACGTGAAGGGTAATTTCGTCATTTTACCTTTCTCTTCCATTAAAACTCAGATTCAATCAAAATAAAAAACACAATAAAAAAAACAGAATCAAAATCCAAATCATTCAATCCTAAATTAAACAAAGCAAAATCAAAACCCAAATATCAAATCAAAATAAAAAAACACAACAGCTTTTTCAATGATTGTATACCCAGGAGAATGAGATTGAGCTAATTCAAGGTATGATTACTTTTGTTCAACAAAAAGCCAAAGATCCCCTTTCCGACGCTACTCAATTTTATGAATTTGTTAAAGGATCTCTTAAAATTAGAAAACTGAAACTCAAATTCCGAAACAATGCGGTTAAAATTCGGAATAATGGAAAAGTCAAGTCTTTAAACAATTTGCATGAAAAGAAAATGTTCGAGCTGTCCGAAAATTGTTTAAAGACTTGACTTTTCCATTATTCTGAATTTTAACCGCATTGTTTCGGAATTTGAGTTTCAGTTTTCTAATTTTACTTAACAATTGCTTATAAGTAACATCAACATTAAGAGATCCTTTAACAAAATCATAAAATTGAGTAGCGTCAGAAAGGGGATCTTTGGCTTTTTGTTGAACAAAAGTAATCATACCTTGAATTAGCTCAATCTCATTCTCCTGGGTATACAATCTTTGAAAAAGTTGTTGTGTTTTTTATTTTGATTTGATATTTGGGTTTTGATTTTGCTTTGTTTAATTTAGGATCGAATGATTTGGATTTTGATTCTGTTTTTTTTGTTTTGATTGAATCTGGGTTTTAATGGAAGAGAAAGGTAAAATGACGAAATTACCCATCACGTGTGACACACGTGAGGTCACTTAACGGCCCTTTTAACGTCACGTCCAATTTAGGGACTCTGGAGGCAACAAATTTCAAACTTAGGTACTAGTGGTGTAATAAAAATGTTATAGGGATGACGGATGAAAATGGTGCAAACTATAGGGACGACCCATGTAATTAACTCTATAAATAAATACTATGTTAAGGCTAATTAGCCTGCACTATTTATTTTAGAAAGAAAAAAAAAATGATTTTTAATTGGTTATCTTTTGGTCACCTTCAGCGTCGATATATCGACTGAAACCCGACTGACGTGATCACCGACGAGTTTGGTATCTATGGGTGTAGTTAATCGTCGTCAAACTGACACTAACTAACGCCTCCTATTGGCACCGGTCTAAGGATGGGATGTGTATGGGTAATGTTGGTTTTCGATAAAAAAAATCAATAACTATGCTCATAAGTTTTTTGGTTTTTCGTTACCTTGGTTATCTGTTTGGCGGATGTCGGCTTTACATATTACCTTCAAGAGTTGAACCAAACCGAACCGAACGGACTTGAAGGATTAAATAGTTAATTATCAAATCAAAAACAAAAGCACCAGTGGTCTAGTGGTAGAATAGTACCCTGCCACGGTACAGACCCGGGTTCGATTCCCGGCTGGTGCATCAAACCTTTTTTTTATCTTTCTGTTATCAGAAAACGAGAAACAGCAAACCTTGTAAGATAACTCGAAAGAGATGACAACATTTTTTTTCGTTATCAGAAAATGGCAAAACTTGTACGATAACACGAAAGAGATGACAATAACATAAAGCACGGAAAAGAGTGTATAAAACACGTAATTGAAGTAAATATATTATACTTAAATCCACAACACAACGAATATCTATTTCAACAAGATTTCTTTTTACATCAAACAACCATAGATAAAAACACCACATCCTCTATGCAAGTTGCAACATCCAACATTATCTCACTTGAGTGTTTGTTTTCTACAGAAAACCCGAGTTACCTAGTTAGATAGTATAAGACTAGGAAACCAACCACAAAAGAAGCCACAAGTGTAAACATTCTTCGGCTTGATTTAGTCTCGAAAACCTGAAGAGAATAGTACATCATAGTTAGTAACTGTATCTAGAGGTGGCAAAATGGGCGGGTCAGGTAAATCAAGTGTAGACCAAAACTAACAAATTTTATGTGTGGCTTAACACACGTCGGGTCGGGTTGGAACAACCCACCAAAGCTTTGTGAATCGTTAATATATTAAAGATAATATGACGAAACAAACAATTTTTAAAACATAAGAATTTGAATAAATGTTAAAGGTTCTTTTGACCAATTCGACCCATTTGACCCGTTTCTGTACACATGGGTCATAACTCATAGCTGTTACCTTAAACAGAAAGTATAAATTATGTAAAGAAGAAAATCATGACAGTCAAAGGACGGCGTATAGATATACATACCGTCTTGAATTTATCCATAGTTCCAGAGAGGATACCTCTTGATGAATCCATATCGTTCCCCTGTAATGATGGGGAAATTATTATAAGTTGATGAAAAGAAATTAAAACACTGATATAACTTTTTTTTTTAAATAAAAAGGCATTGAACATCGCATATACCATTCTATCCAACATACGGTTATGACCTTCCACTTCTTCATGGATATCACCTGTTAACTGTTGAAATGATCGATATTAGTTTTAGTTAAGAAAACTCTGAATTCATGATGTCAACATGAAGGTAAATGATTCTTTTTGTTGAAACGTATAAAGTTATAAACTAAGTTTATGATATTTACTTCGGAATTGGAAGAGGTCTTATGATGTGGAAATACTGCAAATTTAACTGATCAATTATTTCTCCTCACGAGCAAAAGAGGATCAAAATGAAATAATAAGCTTATCAACATCTTACACTTTTCCTATCTAATTTCATATGAAGTTTCAGATGTAAAATTGAATGAGCAAGGAAGAAAAGACGCCATTTATGTCACCAAGAAGTATATGTATGTAAGGTCTAAAGAGGATACAAAATCACAATTATACTCTTAATTGACGAAATCATCATCGGAAAGACTAATATCGTTTTCTTTAAATCATAAATTCTATAGGACACATAACAATATTGTTAAAGTTCAATCCTTATATGCAAAAAATTCAAAGTGGGCTAAACATCATTATTGTATAATTATTTTCATACACGTTTATACAAAGAGTAAAGACAAAACTTACCCTTTTCAGCATAAGAACTCTATCTTGAAGTCCATCCATTGCTCTTTCATTCTCATGTTCATCTATTTCGTGAGATGAGTAAGAAGAAGAAGCCCTAATTCCACCATCTTCAATGTCGTCAAATAAAGCATTTCTGCTTCCACGAACATCCCTGCATTTTAAATAATGCAAGTAAATTCACTAGGAGTAAAAAAATGATGCACATTTATCAAAAACATCACTAAAAATGAAAGTATAATTCCAAATTTACGGGTGTTTGGGGTTGTATACTTTAGAATGCTTATTAGCTTATTGCATTTAAAAAAACACAATACGCACTTTTTATTGGTTTGTAACTTATTTTGTACTAAAATAGCTAACTGAAAAAGCAAATAAGTTCAATTTAAGCGGCTTATGAGCTAATCAACTTGAGCTTATGATCAGGTTGATAAACTCGTAAACCAGCAATTCAAAATCTCAATATAAGCCAACACGCCAATTATAAGCTTATCCAAAAATGAAAATGTGCAATCCCAAACCCACACTAGTACTAATATAATCATAAAACTAACAACTTATCCCAACACTCTATATCGCTTATATTCAATTTTCATAAGTAACATAACTCACTAATCTGAATCATACTTAACACTTAACACTCATTTTCCGTTCAACTCGAGTACAATCATAACTACTACAGAAACAGATCTACAAAAACACAATTCCACAATCCGCATACCGACAATCAACTAATTTACTGATCTAAACATAACAAACAATACAAATATATATATCAAAATCAAATCTAACATATAAACATCAAAAATCAGAATATAAACCTTCGAGTATTCATCGCGCTATCGATTTACAGTCAGTACTAACAAACCTGTACAAAATTACATAATCGATCTCGTTAGAGTTTACACATAAAAATTAACAAATTAAGCTCAAAATTAACAAAATCAATCTAATCACAGAATCTGAATCACAGATCTCCGGCAACATTTACGGAATTATGTTCGCTAGGGTTTAATCATGAACAATTACAAATTAAGCTTATAATCAACATAATCAATTGAATTAACAGAACGTAAATTACAGATCTCCGGTGACATTCACCGGCGCCAGTGATTAAAATCAAAATTATTATAAAAAAAAAAAATAGCAATCTGAATTGTGTCAGCTAGGGTTTAATTATGAACAATTGTGAAATAAGCTTGAAATTGAAATAATCGATTGAATTGTGGAAGGTGAAAACGGATCTCCGGCGACCATCGCCGGCGCCGGTGACGGAATATAATTTAATTTAATTTAATGAATTGAGTGAATTGGTTGCTTACCTGTCGTGAGAAATCTGGAAGAAACACCTTACACTGTTATACAAAACAATATATATATTATTTTTTGGAATTTATTATTATTATTATTATTATTATTATTATTATTATTATTATTATTATTATTATTATTATTATTATTTATTTTTACATTTTTCATTGATTATTATTATTATTATTATTATTATTATTATTATTATTATTATTATTATTATTATTTATTTTTACTTTTTTCATTGATGATTATTATTATTATTATTATTATTATTATTATTATTATTATTATTATTATTATTATTATTTATTTTTACTTTGTTCATTAATTATTACTAGTAATATACCCGCGCGATTTCGCGACGATGATAAATTGTTTAAATTTCTGATGAATAATTTTGTTTGGTGGTATATATTTTATTACAAAAATTTTTACAAATAATCGAGATTTTCGGTTTTTAAATATTCAATTAGTTAGAAATTCTAAAAATTAACCTCATTTATTTAAAATTTTGCACACTAAAATTGATTGTTTTAAATTTATAAAACAAAATATTTAATTTTTCAAAATTTTTAATTATACATGGTAAGTGTTTTATAGAGTTATATTTGTAATTATTCAGTAATTAATTAGTTAAAATAATAGTTTAATAATATGTAGTTGTCAATTCATAATTTTACGAAATGCAAGATTTAAAAATTGTATTTATGATTCAGCTTCGTAGGATGCGGTAATTAACTCTTAGTGATAAATATAATAAGAAGAAGAAGAAGAAGAAAAATAAATAAATAATCTATATTTATATATCATAAGCATTTTGACATAAAGTTGAAATATAGGTAGTTTTGGGTATATGTATTTAATTTTTTGTAGCGCCAATATAATTGTAGTTTTTAGCAATATATGAATTTGGTCCTTCGTGGCTTATTGTTTCATTACGGGTTAGGTCATTAATTTCAATGTTGTATAATCGGTTACTTACTTTCAATGCGTTATTATGTCCATAATAACACATTAAAAATATAGATTAAAACTGGTAAATAGAGATCGGATTTCTAATACTAGTGTTTAGGTAATTTTTTCTTTTTAAAGCTTTAAAGACAAAATGATTAGAGTCAAGTCAAGTGGTATATTTGCCTATGCAAGTCGGAGAAGAAAAACGTTTTCTAGCCGTTAGATTATTAGAATAACGAAAAAAAATGCACCGATCACAATTGATTGTTGGTTGTTGATAGATACGAACCATCTTCCATATCGCAATTAAAAGTACACATCATTTTGTGATGTATACCGACAAATAGTACTAAATGTTCTACTATTGATACGTTTAGATGAATCAAGAATCTTAAAAGAATACATTATCATATGCTCAATAAAGCCAACCAAAATGGTGAAAGTACGAAAAGAACACTACTATCGTTATCATACGTCCTTAATAATAAATGTGATAAAATCAACGATATACAAGTAAAATGATAAAGGTCTTTTATGATGTATCCATCTTAGCTATAAAGATTGATGTTACATAATTTTTCATTATAAAATGAGTACATATTAAGGATAAGAGTGGTATCGATATTGAACTGGTTGATATGGATTTTTCGGAAAAAAATTTGTTAGTAGCAAATATTGAACTGAAATTAATTGGTTAGTATCGGTTCGATACCAAAATATCCAAAACACCAGGTGATAAAAAATATTCAATTTTTTTAAGTATGATATTGAATATCAAATCGTTTGTGTTTTATCGGTATCGATTGATACTAATATCACTTCGATATCGGTATTCCGATAATTATACTCACTCTAACTCTCTAAGTACAAATTAATAAAACATTCATGGACTTGGTAATTACTAGGTTTAATTTATAGTATTTTAGGCCAACAAAACAAGTCTTAAGTTGAACTCAAAGAATAATCTAAAGGCCCAATAAATCTTTATTATGAAGACCAAACAGAAAGTCCATGACATAAAGGATAAGAATAAAAGGTACATATTTTTTTTGAAAAAAAGAAGATAAATTTAGTTGATTAAAGAGATTTTAATACCTTTAAGATTATAATCACTAGTTCATGACATATTATAGTTTGTTTAATTAAAGATACACCGATCGAAATTGATTTTAGGTTGTTAGATATGATTGAGTTTTCATGTGGTAATTTAAGAGTAAATGTTATATTGTAGCGAAAACTAACCAACAATCCAAGTATACATGATTTCTAAAGAATTTGTTGTTACATCTCAATAAACCCAACTAAACTGTTCAAAATTGCGGAAAAAAAAACTCCAAAACACAATCGTATATCTTTAGTAATAAGTGCGATGAAAATGAAAGATTAGACGATAAGATGAGAATGTTTCCTAATGATGGATCCATTTTAGCTATAAAACAATGTATGTGTCATTATCAAATAGTAACTACAAAGGGATTATTGTTATATAAGATTTTATGATAAAATTGCAACCCGTAATTCTTTTAAAATATAGTCACTGAATTTTGAAAATCATTGGTATTAAATATTTAAGAACTACAAAATGTTTTATAAGAAAGACAATGGAAATCAAACGTTAGAACCATGTAATGTGTATATGAATCTTTTTTTCGCCGAAAAAGAAGTCATCCGAAAAATTGAAGTCAATTGAATCGAATCAAAGCCTTTTTTTAATATAAGTGTCCAACATTCAATTCATCGATCTTAAGATATATGTCAACAAAATTTGTTATCAATCTTTAGTAGGTGTGGGGTGTTCAATGGTTCGGTTTTCGGGTTTTTCGGTTTTCTTGGTTTGGTTTTTTCGGTTTTCTATATTCAAAGTCTAAACCAAAAACCAAACCAAACCAAACTAAGTATAGAAAAACCAAACCGAAAACCAAATTCTATTTCGGTTTGGTTTTCGGTTTAAACCAAAAAAAAACCAAAATTTTTATCTAAAAAGTTACATTTTTTATTTTAAAATTTGCGGAATTTAGTGCTTACGATTAAAGACTTTTGATATATAATACATGATGTATAGTTTATAAGGTAGTTGGTAATTTGATATATTGATGTTACTTGTTTTTTATTAATTGTATTTAAGTTTTTCAATATTAAAAAATATATATATGTTAATATATTTCTATTTTGGGTTTTTCGATTTTCGGTTTAGAGAAATGTCAAACCGTAACCAAACCAAAAACCAAAAATCCAATTTGTAATCTTTCAATAATGTGTAGAAAAATAAGCTAAAAGTCCCCTAAATCAGTCAAACTAGACCCAAGATTAAGCCAATCAAACTCTCACTTAACATGACACATCTTTATTTTCCAAAATTTTCTAAGCTCAATAAAGTTATTTTCTTGGTCCAAATTCAAGTTATTCAAGTCAAAGAGTCACTTAATCCACTCTAGATTGGAACACGTATTTTAATGCATCTTCATTGACTACACTTTTACTCACTTCGTGGGTTTTAAAACTTTTTGAAAGTACTTAATTAAGATTAAAATTTATAAATAAGAGCTTAAATTTCTAAAAAGTTTCATGTCATATTGTATGCTCGGTTTATGAGTTGTAACTATTGTGTTATACTGTATTGTTAAATCGCGCTAAACAATCAAAACTCGGATAATGTATGGTAAAACCAAATTTTCGACATAAAACGAAAATAAGTTAATTAATATTTTATAATATCATAACATAATAGAGTATGCTTTTCTGAATAACATCAAGTCTAAAAATAATTAAATTTTTTGTGTTTAAGTGTCGGACGGGATAAAATAAATCTAGATAGTAATACTCACATGTTTAGTAGGGAGTAATTATTTTTAGGGTTTTGCTAGTAATAACATCTCATGTTATTGTTTATAGCAAATTCTTATTAACATATATCAAAATTTTCTCAAAAAATCAATTTTCGTTGTTCAAATTTCAAAAATACATAAGATGGTTAATTTAACTTCGAAATTTTCTAAAGAAATCAAATTTCATTGATTGTATCGAATACATGGATGCTTAATATTATTATAAGAAAATTAATATTTTAAAAAGAATAAATAAAAAAAAGTGAAAAACTCATATTTCTATATTAAGAATATGTAATTAGTCAAATTAGACACATAAATTAACAATATTTTATACAAAATTGAGTTAATTACATAAAGTGTCCTTATAATTTATTTAAAATTATAGATTTCGTCTCTATGTTTAAAAAGTTTTATAAATCGTCCACTTTTAGAAACTAATTATGCTTTTCATCCCTAATTCGTAATACACATCCATAATTGGGGCAAATCTTAGGGACAAAATCCGTAATTGGGGCAAAACTTAAGGACAAAATTTTAGCTGGAGCAATTAGGGACAAAAAAGATATTTAGTTTTAGAAATGAACAATTAATATAACTTTCTAAATTTTGGAACGAAATCGAGTTAACCCTAAGAACGATTTATGTAAAAAAAAATTGAACGACAATATAGTGATTCGGGGACACAATGACATTCATTTGGGCAATATGCGACCCACGAACCTTACACCAAAGTTAGTTACATATCTCCTAATATCCACCTAAGGAGGAAACATCAGATAAATGGTCGAACTCAAGACCTTCCATAAGAGAGAACAAGCTCCTTTCAAATGGGACAAACCTCGTTGGCAAAACGATTTATGTAATTGACTCTACAAATTTGTTAAAAAGTTGATGAAAATAGTGGCTTACGTACACACGTGTCTAAAATATTATAAGTAAAGAAACGACAAAAGGCAGCAGTTCCCAGGTGCGGCGTTCGGCGGAAAATTATTTATTTATTTATTTATTTAAAGATCCTTTTAAAACAAATTGTCACCATTTTGCCCCACTAAGTTTGAATAATTACGCACGAGTACTCTATTATCTTTGAATTTTTTTTCACTTATTCAAATTCAAATTATTACTACACAATTGGCTAATTTAAGTGAGTGAATCCGTCTATTTGTATTTAAATTTTATACGGAGTTATAGTGACGGATTTATGATCAAAATTGAAAATATTTATAAACGATGTGTTTTATAGAATTTAATAAATTAATATAAAAAGTTTTCGAGTTTTAACATAAAAACACTATGTTTGGTAAATTAAAAGGTATTTGTGGGTATCCCACCTTAACACTATTGTCTACCGCTATGTAGCTTTTAAGTTTCTAAATAATAGGTTGTTAGATATAATTGAGTTTTGTGGATATCCGAATTTGAACATCCCTAATTAAGGTGATCGAATTAGCAAAATGTTTTGACTTTTTGAGAAGGTCTT